>CAKALY010002371.1:0-13285 GCA_916701095.1 Sebastes oblongus
TTCTTCTTCTTCTTCTTCTTCTTCTTCTTCTTCTTCTTCGCCGTTGTGAACTCAATCGCTCCTGTACCTCTTACCCTCTCTGACTGTTATCACTCATTTCTCTTCCTTTTTCTCTACTTGACTCCGCTACCTGGCCTGTCTGTTTACCCTCCCTCCCTGTGCCCACGTTGGCCTCTCTGTCTTTGCTTACTCTCAGTTAATAAAACCTTAGAAGGTGTAAAGCTGTGCATAAGCATGCGGGAGACAGAAAAAAAGGAAGATGCTGACATCGGTTTCGCCGGGTATACATCGTTGCTCTCCGAAAAAGATGAAGGAAGGCATGGAAATTACCTCGTGGAATGAAGATAAATTACATGTTCATCTCTCTTCCTCGCCATTGTGTTTCCATTACTTTCTTTCTTTCTTACTTCCCTCACCCCCTTCTAGCCTTCCCCCATCCTATTTACGTGTTCCATCATCCCAACAGCATAGGGTTAAATATAGAAAAGTAATGCATTAAGGGGAAAATTAGGCTTTCCCAGTCCCTTTTCCCTGAGGCCACCCTCACCACCATATAATCTATTCCAAGGTAACAAATTGCAGTATGAGGAAGCCCAGGCCTCTAGGTAATGGATCCATTGCAAGCATCAGTTTACCATTGATCACTGGAACTAGCTGTTGGCTGCTCTGGGAGTTCTACCGCCCGGTCCTGTTGTGTTCCCCCACTGCATGAGGCAAGAAAAGCCGGTAGCTCAATAAGAGTCCATTATAACAGCTCGATCCTCGAACCATTCATGAATTAAAGGGGTGCTCTTAAATCTACTAGAAAACCTGGGTGTGGGATTACATGTGATTGCTTTCTGACTTTTTAATGAGCTACATCAAGCTCTTTGATTTGCTGGTGACTAGAGTGGTCAACATCCTGAAAGATCATCTGTCAGGTTGCAATACTCGCGATTGGCCTCGACTGATCCTCTTACAATGTCTTCTGGTATTCATTAAAAGGGAATTCTACTGATTTTACACATCAGGATCAGTTCACTAGTCATGGCTGGTGCAACACAGACAACGTATTCTCATACAACGCTTCTTATGATATCTTACAAAAAGTTATACCTCATTTTTTTGTGCGTTTTCCTATGAATTCCAGTGTCAATTTCCGCTCCAGTCTTCACAGGAAACAACCTGGTTAGTATTAGACAACAAAACTACTTGGTTAGTATTATGAAAAGATCTATTTAGCTAGGTTTAAGCAAGAAAACGACTTAGTTAGGATTAGGAAAAGATTGGCTTTTTCAGGTTTAGGCAACAAAACTACTTATTTAGGTTTAGGCAATAAAACTACTTAGTTAGGATTAGGCAATAAAACTACTTAGTTAGGATTATGCATCAACTACTTAGTGACGGTTAGGAAAAGATTGTGGTTAAATAACGGCAAACCAGAGATCTTTACACCGCACCGGAAGTTGCGTAACTACCTAGTTACATTTCGGAAAAAAACGTGGTTTGGGTTAGAATAACATCTGATGTGCCGTAAATTAAGAACGGAAATCACACGACAAATAAATGAACGTTGACTTCTGGTCACACAGGACTCGAACGGTGGTCTCTTGGGCGAAAGTTCTGTGTTTTATATTTCCTTGTTCACAATTATGTGGATTACATACAATTTGATTTTTGTGAGATACATACGAATTACAGCGCATTTACTTTTCGTAGGTATAGTTTTGAACAGTGTTTGAGACCAACCTGTCCCAGACTGAAAACAGCTGTATAATGTCTTCAGTTAATCTGAAGGAGCTCTGTCGAGGGGAAACGTGTCTTGCAGCCAGGTAAAACATAAAACACACAGGGAGGTGGACTAAGGCACATAAAACATGAGTACATCAAGTGACAACAAGAAACCCAGAGTATGTTAAGCCATCAAGAAAAACATCATCAGCCGACAGTATTTACATGGGAAACTAATCATCAGCTGAGTCATCATGAGTATCTAATAACAGCTTGGTGGCTTGGGGAACAAAAGAATTATTCATGCTGTTTGATCTGGCCATAAGACATTATGACAATTGTTGACTGTTTCTACAGTCTAGGAACAATTTGCTCTAAGGGAACATAATATAACTATGAGATGGAAAATAAAACATAATTGATCTGCACAGTGATTCAGAATGCGATAAGAGATATGGGGCCGTTATTAGTCCCGCTATTTGCCTGACACCCTGAACAATGACTTTTAACTGTGGAGTAGTACACGTACAAGTACACGTGCAAAACCAAATCACTGGACTGCCCCTTTTATTCTTTATTATGTATCTAAGTGGACTTAAACAACATGTTTGATTTTTGCACCTCACATGTTGTTGACTTCAGCACAGCAGACTTGTTTGGTACAGCCCCGTTAATTGAGCTGCTTTTAGTATTTAATGATATTCACATGGCTTTTCCTTTCATTCATAGATCACATGCAACAGCACCAGAGCAATGATAGATAAAACCAAGGAGGTGAGAATATAAAAACTGTCACACCATCCCATCCTCATCGTTAAATACCAACGCTTTTCCCGCCCCCTAGTTAGCTGATGCTGACGCATAAAGCACCCTTTGGCGTCGGTGCATAGTAAACCCATCCGTGGTGATATTAAACGCTCATAGAAAATGCATCCGGACTGCAGTGACATAGTATAAAGACCGAAGGGGGAGGGGTGGAGGATGGGTCAAACAAACACAGGACTGTCATCCAGGAGACTGAAACCAACAAGGTATTCTTTGTCTTTGTGTTCAGAACGTTTTCATTTTCACTTTAAAAACATAGTAATTTCAAGCCAAACCAAGCTCTTCGGTTTTGTTGCTTAAACCTAAACTGACGGCAAGGGGCGTGACCAAGCATCAGAATGTGATGGGTTGGGATGAGAACGGGTTGCCCATACACACCATCACACCAATTAATAACTCTGTCTCCTCCAAAATGATGGTCCCATGCAACTAAACTGTATTCTCAATTACATTTCGAGGGAAACGTAATTTCTCCCGAATCATGGTCACGGTTTTAAACATGCAGTTAATGTTGTAAATTGAAACAAAACAAAACAACAAAAACACAACAAAACTACTCTTATGTTTCGTCAAAAAAAACATCATGGTTTGGCTTAAAATTAGTATGAAATTGAATGGTGACTTTTAGTTTCAAACGGGACATGAACAGCGGTCTTCTGGGGGAAAGTCCATGTGTTTAACCCGTCCACCACTCCTCCCAGCCTCCTATAGTGGAATTCCTCGGTTGTTATACTCATTATTATACCACATAACCTAATTTTTCCATATAACTCTCGTTAGCGGTCGCTTGATATACGACGTCACCTGCTCTACACGTTGCTTGTTGTGCTAAATCACTTGCTGCGGCCTTCCGCGGGACCATTACGAGCATATTTTGGATACATTTCCCTTGAAACGGAATGGTGTATCGGTTTAGTTATATGGGAATGTCATTTTTAAGAAATAGCTAGCTACCAATAATGACCAAAAATTCATCATGTCTCCCAGATAAAATCCTTCATAGAGTGTTCATGACGTTTTTTTTGTAGGCCAACCAGGAAGTTAGCATCGCCCTTGGGTTCCCTTGACAAAGAAGAAAATGGGATTTTTCTATTGGCTTTTGGATCTTTGCAGATTATAAACTCTGTGGCGAACACACGTTTATGATACCTACACGTTTTGTTCAGCAAGATAATCTTCACAAACTATCTTCACCACTTTATGATTTTTGAATTGTAAATGCAATCGGCAGAAGTAAACAGCCAACGTTAGGCTATAAACGAACTACACAATGGTCACATGAGTGTGAGTATACACAAGAAGGCCATAACGGCGGACGAGTCAACGTGATGACATTTAGTAGTCTCATTTAGCCGCTTGTTGGCAACCACCTTTTTAAGACATAAGAAATGCTTCAAAATTCACGAGCAGGATATTTATTGATGTATTTTATGTTGAAGAACAAACCGTTAAAATCTCTTCAGCTTGTGTTAACCACAGACCTTATTTCAGTCATCTAACTAAAAACCCATTGACTTCCAGACGAGGGAACAGGAAGTGCTAAAAATGCTTACTCATTTCCAGGTTGTAGGACTCATTCCTGCAGCACTCTATATTGTTTGAGCTGCATTTGCACTCTGGTTATCACGGTGACAGTAGTCCTAGTCCATTCAATTTGACATTATTGTAGAAAATGTGCACGGAAAAAAACAGATTGTCAAGATCCCAGTTCTCTTTTTTCATCAATACTGTTTCAGCGGTGATGAATATGTGAGCTACATGGAGCTGTTTGGACTAGCTGTGAAACGCTACACCTCAACACGGGATAGGTCGAACATTACAAGCACACTGCATGACTAACAAGACGTATCCTGAACACACACACGCTCACAGTCGCTCAGACGCAGACATTCTCTGGTGACGTTTATATCTGATCACACCTTCACTTCTTTGGCTCGTCAGTGAGGAGTAAATATAGTCGAATGCTGCTGACTGATAAAAGATGGTGTGAGGCTGCCTAGAGAGAGGCTGTCCTATAATTACGCTGCAGATGGAGACTTTTTGACAGCCAAGCAAATACACAGATAAAACAACTCCGTAGCTTCTGATAAAAAAAAATGCTTACACAGAGTTTCCTGACACATAAACAGCAAGGTGAAGTGTGTACAAGAGAAGTACTTAAAAAAAGAAAAAAACATATCTGCAGTGATTTCAAAAACACTAGACAGCATCATTGCTGAGCATTTTCAGTGCCACCATGCTTCCATACCTTTCATCTGACACATTTTTTTATATATTATTAGGGCTGTAAATCTATTCAAATATCGAATCGCGATTAATCGCATGATTGTCCATATAAATCATGATTAATCGCAAATCAATCACACATTTTTTATCTGTTCAAAATGTACCTTAAAGGGAGTTTTAATAGTCTTGTCAACATGGGAGTGGGTAAATATGCTGCTTTATGCAAATATGTGTATATATTTATTATTGGAAATCAATTAACAACACAAAACAATGACAGATATTGTCCAGAAACCCTCACAGGTACTGCATTTAGCATAAAGCAATATGCTCAAATCATAACATGTCAAACTGCAGCCCAACAGGCAACAACGTACGTAAAAACGTAGCGTAACAACATAACTAGCGTAACTACTGCCCCCCCCATAGTAGACTTTCGCGCTTGTTATACTCATTATTATATCACAGACTTTTCATACCATGTAACTTTCAATTACGGTCGCTCGCAATGCCAACCTCTTTTTTTCCCGGTGACTGAACTGTAAACGGTGAACTCACTGATCGATCTCACAAAGTTCGTGATTTTATAACTCCCTCCGTTCAGGCCTCAGAATTTAAATGCACATGCCATGTTGTATAGGAAGTACATAATAATAATAACAAGAAAAACTTCAATAAAAACAGAAATCTACTTCATTACTGTGTCCAGGCCGGGCCATGATCCTCTAAATGGATTTAGAAGAATGACTGAGCCTAATAGAGAAGAAGAAAAATGGATGTTAAGGAAATACTGTGATTTATAACTCTGACATTATCCTCGGCATTATAAAGATTTCAGAGACCTACAGAACAAGGGGCCTGAGTGCAAACACTTACACACACCCAGTGTTATACATATACATATGTACTGCATACTTTTGCACACAGCAAAACACCCAGTGGACGCGTCAGTCACTAATGATTTAGATTAGGATGACTTGAATACATTAAAGGTCCCATATCTTGTTAATTTTCAGGTTCATACTTGTATTTTGTGTTTCTACTAGAACATGTTTACATGCTGTAATGTTTAAAAACCTTTTATTTTCCTCATACTGTCTGGCTGAATATTCCTGTATTTACCCTCTGTCTGAAACGCTCCGCTTTAGCGCATTTCAAAGGAATTGCAACGAAATTGCAACAGAATTGCGTTGCTAGGCAACAGCTAGGGTCCATGTGTACTTCCTATCAGCTGATGACATTCACATACACTGCAACCAGGAATAAACTGGGACACATTTAGAATGTTTACATTTAAATCTGTGTAAAGGGTCTAAATATTGTATATTTGTGACATCACAAATGGACAGAAATCGTAACAGCTTGTTTCAAATGCAGAGTTTCTGAATACAGGCTGTGTGTATTTCCCTGTGGATTGAACGTTTTGATACTTTCACAGTATTTATATAGGACTTAAGCCTACTTTCTAATAAAAAAAACATGAAAATCTCACTTTTTTATAGTATGGAACCTTTAAGAAAGGGGAGTCGGTAGCAAAAGAAATAACTGTTGTAGGTACAAAAGATTCCATCACATTTGTCATTGGCTTTTAAATTCAGGAAACTACTATCGCTCAATCTAAATGTTTGCAATACCTGCATTCATATCTTGAACCCGCGCCGTTCGCTGCCATGTGAGGACGGCACATCTGTGTATGCTTATGTATGAGTGTGAAGATTTGTCGCTGAAGAAGAGGAGGAGGGGAGATGTGACTGAAGCATCTGGTGTGAGAAACCGAGAACACTGAAGATAACCACACTGCTGCGCTCGGAGGAGCCTCAGAGAGTGTGAATAGCAGGGGATCTGTTTGTTGTGGCAGGGTGGCACTTCTGCAGAAAAACCATGCAGCTATAATGCGGCATCACCCGCACTGTACGACGATAAGCCTAGACTACAGCCACACTGCATTTCACAAGTGCAACCTACTCAAATATAATGCATTAACATATACATCCGTGGTAAAGTTTTCACAAAAAACTTTTAGAATAAATCAATAATAAATGAGTAAAAACATTTAAGAGCCTCTCATCCTTTATCCAGGAGCTAAACAAATTGGTTGCAAAGAGCGCACAAAATTAATGATGAGTGGATTAGCATATTACAGCAAAGCTGGTGCAGTGGATTTATATGTAATTATAGAAAGTGAGGAAAACAACAAGGACCGGAACAAATATATGGTTGCAGCAAAACAATGATTAACATCGCTTTTACAACTGGAGTTGGTTTAGTTGGTCCATACCGCGGAAAAATAATGATACATTGTTACCGCTTACTTCAGGACCATTTCCACCATTACCACAGAACGTATGTTGATAAGAAGTGAAACTAAATTTTTTTTGTACAAAAGTAAAAAAATATATATATTTCTATTTCGTTGTCATAATTTTAATGTCTCTTCCGAAATGTTGTGTTGAACAATGAAAATATTATAAATATGCATTCTATTATAACTCTATTTACTTACTTACTTAGTTATTTATTAAACTATTTTGCTAGGCCGCTTCCCAAAGGAACACAAAGTGAGCGATGGACATAAATAGAAGTTAGAAAAAATCCCCCACACAGATTTTGAGAGTAATCTCAAACTTTTTCATGTCAAGGATCCAAAATGGAGTCTGATACACCACAAACCATGGATGTAGAAGAGGTTGTGTTCTGTGCTTTTGATCCTGCGTGTTAGTAAATAGCCTACAACTCCATTAAATTCTGTTGATGTCATGCTACTAGCACTACTAGCTACTGGCCGATAGCCGGTTGTTTGGGAACAGAGAGGTCCCGTGAGTCTGATGCACGTTCATTATGCCGAGGAAAATAACTCTGGATTTGATTATTTTACTTTTAAGGACATAATGATTTAAATGAGGGCTATTTAAAGGGACTATTTGTAACTTTCAGAAATGCTTCTTAACAGCGACACCTGTGGCCGTGAAATCAACGAAAGTCAGTGTCGGGCTCGTGCTTGCTCGCTCTCAATATACCTGAACGAGCATCACTCAAAACAGTGAGGCGACACACGTCAGCTAAAACCACAACATCACTCTATATTTCAGCTGCTTGGCAGTAATGTTAGCTGACCAGACGAAGGTCTCTCCATGAACATGATTTAGATCTGATCCTAGTGTTGGCTTTTCCTGCCTAAGTGCAGGCTGATGCAGTGGGGCTCTGCAGCTTGTCTCCCTGCTCTCTCCGCCTGCAGCCGGAGAGAGCAGAGGAGACACCGGCACCCGGTCGGTAACGAGAAGACAACGTAAATCTCTGTAGAGCTCCGTCACTTCACAAGACATGGAAAACCTCTGTTTGTCTGGAGGAGCTGCAGCAGTTATTTCTGCACAAACGTCCCCTGTACATTCACTAGATATTCTCAGAGCTAAACTAACTCTTCTGGAGTGTGGAGTGAGCGCGCGTTCACGTCTAGAGGTGGAGCGAGCTGAGCTGTCTGAGTGAAGGCGAGCAGACAGAGGAGGAGGGTACAGCGAGCGCGCATGTGTGACGACCCGCTACATTTATGCGCGTACAAAGTTACAAATAGTCCCTTTAAGTGTTCATACTGGACGTCTCTTTATACATCCATGGCTACGAACTCATTGGCATTTTCAGCAGAAAATGTCGGCGGCGCTACCTCAGCGCCATCTAGTGGCTGTTGTCAAAAAAGCAGCGTTTTGCCGCTTTGCTTCTATACTCTTTGCCATAACCTATGACTCATGGACTATGGACAGAAAGGTAGCTCATTCAAAGGACAACTGATGACTGCCATCCTGCATCATCAGTGTTACACGCTCCCAAGCGAGGAAATCTAATTTCAGACACTGACAACACAAGTCATGCTGCACTGTGCTGTTAATTCTCTGATGTCACAAAGTGCTCACAGATAAATAATAGTTTATGAGTCGAGACTGCAACTACAATAAGGATGAAAGAAAGTCATTTTATACCGGAATATTACAAGCAAAATCAGCAGATGACTCGTTTAGCTTTTGAATTCATAGAGACGTCATATCTGCTATCTCCCTCAAACAATCTGCACCAGAGTTTGCTTGAATGTGGATCATGAATCTCATTTTCAAGCTGTCTTGCTCTTCGATTCACACCAGAGTTTGAACAACAGCATTCACATCAGCCTAAGCAGACCAGAGGTTGTTTAATCCACAACCATACTTGCCAACCTTGAGACCTCAAAAATAGGGAGGATTTCAAAACCAAAGCGGGGGGGTCTGAAGGTCCTCCACCAAAGAGTTTCAGAGACTTAGTTTCCTGCATTCTGGTGACTTTTAAAGAATGAAAATAAGAAAATAATAAGTACACTGCAACAGCATTTTTATGTTAAATAGGCCTACTTTTAATTTTAGGCTACTTTCACTTCTCAGGACAGAAAACGGAATAATTCAGACGTGAACTTGAGCTGGCATAAACTTATATTCATTGTTTTTTATTCATTCATTCATTTATTTTGGCCCTTGCTTGAGTATTTCTTTCTCTTAATACTCTATGTACAACGGCACCACTGCGCTCTGAAACTCTTTATTTCAGATGGCTTGCGCCACACCACGACGGCTTTCCCTGCGTCGAGCAAAGCCCGACTTTAGGCGCTGCACACAATGACGTGCGTTGGTGACCGCAGCTCAAACCGCTTTGTGTCCAACACAGTCTCACGGTAGTTTGTGAAATAGTCACGAAATTGAATCAAATTGAATCAAAATGTAATTAATTAATGTTGTACATAGATACGAATTTCCATTTTTTTTTGTGACGCTTGCTCCACTTTCAACACCGCTCCAGCCTTTTCAAAATAAAACTACTAAATTGGATTAGGAAAAAGATCGACTTGGTTGATCACTGCAGCTTTAAGAACGGAAGTTACGTGACAAATAAATCAACTTTGACTTCTGGTTTTAAGCAAGACAAGAAAAGCAGTCTCCTGGGTAAAAGTCCTGTGTTTTTTTGACCCACTCATCCCCGCCGACCTCCTACCTGCGCAGCGTTTGGCGCTCTTTAGACTTCCGGTTCACAATTACATGGAATACATACAAATTGATTTTATGCTGACCATCACGAAAAAAACTTAGAAATTTGTGTCTATATGCAGGAATCAATACATTCAATTTATATTTACATATAAAGGTCGTCTTACAATCATTACAATCACATTTTTTCAAATGAAGAACCTCCGTGATGTACCTGTGCTTAAGTCACTGAGAGCACGGATCATGAAGAGCGGTAGGTGTGCAGAGCAGCCAGCACCTCGGTAACCCCACTCTATAGCCCTGAGAAGTCACAGTACCCTTGTCCTCATTCTGTCAACAGTAAGTCTCTATGTAGTGATGCTCCGTGCTGCTGAAGCCAGTCAATTTTACACAGACCTATTGCTATTCATTATTGCTAGTAAATACAGTCTCAGCACATGTTGTCAAATCACGGGCTGTAAAAGACAGCTTTATCCTCTTCAGCACACAATACTCAGATGAGGCAAAGAATGAGACGTTTAACCACTAAACATTAACATACCAGTCAGCAGACAGTCTGTGGCCCCATTCTGCTTCAGTACATTGTCTGCCATTGTTTAAGTGTAAGTGACAGGGGTATAGTCACTGAACACCGAGCAGGTATGTGGAGTATTAGGATGCAACCATAACAGGAGGATATCTGTGATTTAATCTCGCATATTTATAATGTGTATTTCTGTAATTCCTGTTTAGAAAGCAGAGAGTCAGGGCAAATTATCCACCGCAAATTGCTAGGTCATCTGATAATAGTAATCCAGTTTGAATAGGCATCTTTTAAAGTAATAACAGCTTTCTCTTTCTGCAGCTGGCGGGTAATAATACCCCTTTTCTATCGCTTATCACTTCAAGCATTTCAGCATATTTGACGGAGTTGATGTACACCCCTTACCAAAATGAAGTTTATTCATATGTGCTATTAGTATACTTCTTTTGAACTTGAAATAAGAGAGTATACTTTCAGTTTACTTGTTATGTACTTATCAGAGATATACTTAATGAATGTATACTTAAGTATACTTGGCCCATACTGACAAGTATACAGAAAAGTCTAAGTATATTTGGCTTATAGGCCTACTTACTTAATCTTTTGATCAAGATATACTTAAGAAAAGTATAATTAAGAATTCTGGCCTTACAGACCTACAGAAAAGAATACTTGGCTTGTAGTTGTGCTTACTTTTTGATAGAGTAGCCTAATAAATAAAGTGTGTGAGAGTTTCTAAAAGGAAGTTTTGATTTGAATTTACTTCAGTTCATAGCAAAAGGAGCAAGTCTCTTTATGTAATACATAAATCATTGGCTAAGTACTATGAGTTAAATTATACAAAGTATACTTTCATGAACTAAAAAGCACAGATGCTAATATGAGGCTGCATAACGCCCACCCTCCGGTTCCCCCTCAGGTTAAAACTGTCAGCTCTGCCAGCACTGTTGCCGTTGTACGCGCTATTAGCACCGTTAGCTGCTAGCCGACAGCTCTGACATCTCCTTGTTCAGAGCCATGTGCAGGCAGGCCATCCTGGGTCAACGTTAGGCAGGTGACCTCGAATGGTTAAGGTTACAATAGGTCATCGGGCAAGGAGTCTCACAAGAGTTTTCGCACCTTTTCGCAACTTGTGGATAACCATCAGACGTGGCCGCAATCCCGGCTGTATGGGTTGTAGCTGCTGCTGTAGAGGGCCACGCATTAAATCGAATAACACTTGCGGTGATTGGCTGTGAGCAAAACCAGACAAACAGTCTTATTTTTTTCTAGATTGGCACAAAAAGGATGCAATGCCGGTATCGTTTGACTGGAGAAGTTTCTATACTACTTGGTACTGGGTTATTTTGGTCAATAACCTAATCTATTATGTACAGCATGATGTATCTAATAAAGTATGATGTATTTGGTTCTATTGATTTATGATTCCCTTAGGCTGTTTGTCTTTTTAACATGAAAGATATGAATGGATTTGCAAAAGTGCTCGTGAAAAGGTAGGTCATGGGTTGTGACATTGTCTCTAATTAGACAGCGTACAATATCGGAACACCTTCAAGTAATACCATAAGCCTTTAAGTGTCTATCAATTAGTGGTGTGCCGTGTGTATTGCATCTGGCACGATTTTTCTTCAAAAACTGCAGGTGATGAAATAGACAGGGCTGCACAGTGGTTAGCACTGTCGCCTCACAGCAAGAGGGTCCCAGGTTTGAATCTGGCTTGGAGCCCTTCTGTGCGGAGTTTGCATGTTCTCCCCGCGCTAGCAAGGGTTTTCTCCGGGTACTTCGGCTTCCTCCCACAGTACAAAGGTTAATTGTTGACTCTAAGGTCTTTCCCATTTCTGAATTATACGGCTCGATTCCTCTCCTCGACTCCTCTCCTCGCGTCTTAGTCCCGCCCACGGGAGATGCGAGCGGAGGAGGCGAGGAAAAGACACAAGGAGAGAGGAAGAGAGGAAATATGTTTTTAGAGACATGATACATCCTTTCCTCTGAAGCGTCATGTGAAGCGACGTCCGTTTCTGATAACAGCAGCAGCTGATCACAGCTGGATCAGCTGTCAGTGGGCTTTAACAGCTGCTTATGTCTGAACTGTACTAATATTAAGAAAGACACAGTTATTATCAGTGGTCGGTAAAAAACTTCCGTGAAGGGTTACAGCCAGAGGATCGAGGAGCGAGGAGACGAGGAGGCAAAAAATCGGGAAATAATAAGCACCTTAATGAAACTATCTGCTAAACAGAAAGGGAAGAAACGACTTTGTTATATTGAGAGTTGAAGTGGCATATGTTGAAATTTGACAGATGTGTGCCGCTGGTATAATAATATCGGTGCCGCACGACCTAGAATATTGAAGTAAACAAGCACAAAATTATTGAGAAGACAATGTTTGATGTTCTTTGCACACACACATACAGTACATAGAAAAACGCATTTACTCAATCAGGTTTTCTGCCTCACACACACACACAGACATTCATACACACACACATGCTTGCATGCCCACAGGTGTACTATACACACTTAAAGGGGACCTATTTTGTGATTTTTCCCTTTCCTTCAGTGTGTTATATTTATTCTATTTATGTGTTATCATTTTTTGTGCATGTTAAAGGTCTGCAAAGTTACAAGTCCACGCCAAAGGGAGTTACTCCCCCCCACAGAAACACTGCTCCTGAACCGCCTGAAACACTTTGCTTCCACCTACATGTACATTATGTCCACCAAGTCCACCTGTATGTATGTTATGTCCACCAAGTTCACCTACATGTCCACCAAGTCCACCAAGTCCACCTATATGTACATTATGTCCACCAAGTCCACCTATATGTACATTATGTCCACCAAGTCCACCTACATGTACATTATGTCCACCAAGTCCCCCTACATGTATATTATGTCCACCAAGTCCACCTACATGTATATTATGTCCACCAAGTCCACCTACATGTATATTATGTCCACCAAGTCCACCTGTATGTATGTTATGTCCACCAAGTTCACC
>CAKALY010002373.1:0-14361 GCA_916701095.1 Sebastes oblongus
GAGACAGCTGGAGCAGTTTGCTCACGAGGAGTGGGCCAACATACCTGTGGACAGGTGCAGAAGTCTCATTGAGAGTTACAGAAATCACTTGATTGCAGCGATTGCCTCAAAAGGTTGTGCAACAAAATATTAAGTTAAGGGTACCATCATTTTTGTCCAGGCCAGTTTCATTAGTTTGTTTTTTAAAATGATTCTGCTGAACCATAATTCAAAAACAATATCAGATTTTCATTAGTTAATTTTCAGTGAATTTTTATTTATTATTACTTTTGTCAGTTTCAAGTTATTTCAGTGACCATTGTGGGTTTTTCTTTCTTTAACGGAAGGGTACCAACAATTTCGCCTACGTCTGTATAATATAAAACAGGTTTAAGTTCTATATAAATACTGTGAAAGTATCGAAACGCTTAATCCACAGAGAAATACACACAGCCCGTATTCAGAAACTGAGCTTTTGAAACAAGCCGTCACGATTTCTGTCCATTTGTGATGTCACAAATTTACAATATTTAGACCATTTCAAAGTTTTAAACGTAAACATTCTAAATGGGTCCCAGTTTATTTCCCGTTGCAGTGTATGTGAATGACATCAGCTGACAGGAAGTAAACATGGACCCAAGCTGTTGCCTAGCAATGCATTTCTGTTGCAATTCCATTGAAATGTAATAAAACATCAGACAGAATGTAAATACGGGTATATTCAAGCAGACAGCTTGAGGAAAATAAAATTTTTTTTAAACATTAAACTATGTAAACATGTTCCTGTAGAAACCCAAAATACAAGTATGAACCTGAAAATGAGCAGGATATGTCCCCTTTAAGTTGCCAGATTCTTGACTGGAATGTGGTCTGTGGGTAATTTCTTGTGCTTTCTCTCGCTGCAGGTGTCGGTAGTGGGCATCATCAGAGGATTGGCCCCCTTTGTGACAAACATCCAGTACTCTGTGGATGACATGACTGGTCCACCTTTAACTGTGAAGCAGTGGGTTAACACAGAGGCCAGTATAGCATCTACAGGATCTGTTCACAACTACATCTACAAAGCAAATGCAAACTGCACTAAATAACAAATTTCAAATCCTCTTTCTCACAGGACTGTGCTCCGATGACGTCTGCCTCTCCTGGAACGTACCTGAGGGTGACGGGAAGTCTGCGCAGCTTCAATGTAAGTGATACAAACAAAAGGTTTTAGAGATGACGGACTTTAAAAGGAAGTGAGCAGTGATTGTTTTTATGTTGCATTAGGGTCAAAGGTCATTGCTGGCAATGAATATCCGTTGCATCGAGGACCCGAATGAGATCACATCCCACATGTTGGAAGTGGTACAAGCCCATATGCATCTTTTTGGAAAGGTACACAAGCTTGTGGAAGGTTTTGACCAGTAACAGAAATTCTGATCTTATAAAAATCATTTGTTTTAACTCCAGACTTATTCATTGAGCAGAATTCAGACTGTGAGATACAAACAAAATCTCCACTGAAACCAAGAATTTGACATTTTCATGACCATATACTTGAGTTAAAGAGTTCAGCTACAGGTATTTTGGAAATGATTTTGGTCTCTGTCTTCTTTAACGTTTGTAATTCTACAAAAACTGATATTTTGGATGTTTCTCCGTCTGTTATGTCGCAGGCGTTTGATGTGAATATGAACACTGCTGCCTCGCTGTCTGGAAGAGTCCTCGGGCATCCTGGAGGCCTCTCGCCAAACGATATGTCCACCATCCAGAGTGAGGTAAGTGGGTTTAAAGGGTCAGTTCACACACAACACATGTTGTTTAGGGTGAGTCCTCATTTTCCCAAATCATCTACACCAGAGGTTAAGAGTGTAAAGTTAGCACAACCCATCAAGCCATAATGGTGACATTTCTGGGAAATATGCCAGGTTGAAATAAACTGGAATTTCCCTTTAATGAGAAGCCTGTATGCTGTTGTATCAAGAGTTGATTGTGTTTTAAAGGTACAATGTGAAGGAGAACGTGAAAACCTGAATGGCCCTCTCTAGAGCCAGTGTTTGGTTTGTCTCTTCTGGGCTACTGTAGAGACATGGCGACCGGCTCCATGTAGAGGACCCGCTCCCTATGTAGATATAAACGGCTCATTCTAAGCTTACGAAAACACAACGATTCTTAGTCGCCCTAAATGTTACACACTGTTCTTTTAAATCAAGGCTCTCCAACCTTTTTTTCCTCTGAACGATCGAACGAATGGAAGTGTCCGGGAGCTACTCACAGCACCAAGTTGTACATCGTAGATAGCAGACATCATTTCTGTCTTTCTTTTATGGTCCTTTAATAACGTTTCTGTTGCTGCGTTGGCCTTCTTTGTCAGTTTGGTTAACAGGTTGTCTTTTAAATGTTGTTTTCAGCTCCTTTACCCTCTCTGTTCGTAGACCACGAGCTGGAAAGTTTGGATAGAATGTAAACAGGTTTACAAAATGAATTTGTATTATTAAATATACAACTACTGGTAGCGAGCAAGCTACTGGTTGGAGACCCCTGCTTTAAAAAAAAAAAAAAAATGGTGAATTTTAACGACACAACAACACAAAGAGAACGTTGTAACAAGTTTATTGTGAAAATTGTTTTGTATGTAGTAATAACAAGAAAATGTCATAACATGAAAAATATAGTTAATTTGTTGTCGGTGTCTCGTGTCAATGACACGATGTGATGTCAATCACGTTATAAAGAGAAACTGAGCAATAATTTCTTTTTGTCATGGAGGTCACACCAGCTTAATGCTGCGACCGCAACAAAACAACAATTGCTCGGTTACTCACAGTATAAATAGTGAGGTGAATGGATTGGACATTTTAAATTGCATTATTACAATATTTACAAATGAATGCGATGCTACAAATAACTACAACGTGTTTTAAAAATTACATTTGGAAGACTCAAAAGTATAGTCTCAACTCCAGGAACTGATGAATACTGTCTAAGTAACAGTGACATTGTCTCTGGAAAGCCACATTGCTGTTGATGAAGAAAATGAAACCTGTCGTACGTTTAGTGAAATGACAGCAGCGCGGGGTTGTAAAGTAATCTCCTGATTCCTCTGGAAGGTGTTACAGGTGCTCAGGGGGTTCTCTGACTGCGACCCCGGCATCGATTTCCATGAACTGCAGGCTCAGCTGGACTACCTCAGTCCGAGAGACATAAGGTACATCTTGACCTCATTATACCTGTAACTTTGGATATAGGCACTATATATAGGCCTATTTAGCATATGTACTACATACTTTATTATTTGATACTTAGGAAGAATGAAATGTGTAAACCCACAACGTGTCTCTCTTTTACTGCACAGAGCGTCCTTGACCTTTCTGATAAATGAAGGTCACGTCTTCTGTACCATTGATGAGCATCATTTCAGGTCGACGGAACATTAGCGGGCTATACCTGGAGGCTAGTGAGACATCAGAGACATCACAGTCCTGGATTACAGCTGATCAGGACGTACACGCTACCCACATTTTTAGGGTGATATAAATCTTAATTCTTTTTGTTTAAATTGAGTCAGTTATGACGTTCTGTAGCTGATGGCTTTATCTGTCGTCGTCGTCTAAAGATGTTGAACCCCGGGTAATTACACACGGGCAGATAAGGACACTGTTACAGGATTTATAGTGTATCATTTGTTGCCTGTATAGAATCACTGCACTGATGTTTTGCTCAGGCTTCTTTATGTTTGACCGTATATATTTTTTGTTTTCTTATGTGCTGAATTTGTGGGTACATGATTTCATGATTGCTGTATATAAAGAATGAAGCTTCAAATGTTTCTCGTAACTTTTTTATTTAACACTTTTTCCGTGCAGTGCCCAAATGTCTGTCTCCGTGCAGGCCTCTGTTTCCCAGAATTCAAAGTAGAAAACAAGTGGGCGAAGGGTGGCAGCCCAACCTACTTTTGAATGTCTGTCCTGGTTAGTGCCATGGAGGCTAAAACAGAGGAGAAGTCCCAGGATATCACATATGCTCAGTAAAATCTGGTTTGCAATTGCCAAAAGGCTCAATAGCTGGTGCACAATCATAGAAACATGAAGCTGATCGATTCATTTGACTGAGGTGTCCGCAGTCAGCCCTGCATGGGTCAGAATATATTTTATACGAAAAATAAAGATATGAAGAACGTGGACCTTGTCATTAAATTAATCTGCAGGTCGTTAGAGAAGAAAAAGGCAGCACGCCCAGAGACCCCTCCGCTCACCAAAAGTTTTGCATCATCAATCAGTGGTCTTTTTTGCCATACATGTGCATGTATTGCCGCGCGGCAGTGACACAGAGTCGGTTGAAGATTGCAGCAAAGTTTACGTTTAATGAATTAGACCTCCGCTACATTCTTTTGGAAATGAAAAGTTTTTGCCCGCTGATATCCAAACACGCATATCTTACTGTTCCTCTCAATGTTGCTCTGTTAGCTACTACAACCCACAGACGGCGAAGTGCGGTTTCTATATGACCAGTGTGGCTAGCTATAGTTGCCCAAAGTCTCATTTCATTATATGAATTTTTGTAAATGCCCCCCCGAGTACAGGATGAGTCATCATCATCAACAATTGAAACAGGAAGAGAAAAGATGGGAAGAGAGATTTTGATGTAAAAAGTGTTTTTTTTTTTTTTAACATATATTTGGCATATACCAAGAGATAAATGAACAATTAACACAGAGACAAAGGAGTAAAACTGGATAGAAAATTATTTTTCATTTCGTGGTGACTTTAATGGGATCATTTTCCAACAAACAGCAAACGAGATCCCATAAAGAAACTCTCTTTTAATGATTTCTGGGTCTCCTCCATCACATCATAACTTACTTAATAAAAGTGTTACAGTTGACAACACACACGCAGACTGTCGGTGGTTTCCAGAGTCTGGAGTTTGTTTATGTGTAGTTTTCCTAATAATGGCTCATTTCTGAATATGTTTGGACGAGCTGGTTATGCAACTCCCCCCCAACCTCCTGAGACCTGGATGGAGAAAACTGAAATAATATAGGTCATGAAAATGAGCTGTAAACAGAATTAGGCACATAAAGTCTTAGAATCCTAACAGTAACTCATTATGTGAGTTATGTCAGTCAGGTTCACCGCTGTTACTAAAGATGAAACTTAAAGATTGTTGCAGGGGGACCTGTAGCAGGGAGGATTTATTTGAAGACTAATGTGTCTATAAATGTCTTAGCTGGCATTGTAGACACGCTCTTTAATAATGATCCCAGTGAACCATATTGCCAACTGCGTTTCATTCTCCATTACATTTCCATCACAGATGACAGAGGAGTTATAATCTCAGGTAGTGACTGATCATACAGGTTTTGCAGCATTGTAGGACTGCCAGTAGGCTACACCTCATGTAGTCTCTGTGCTGCACCCAGTCTTAAAGATTTATGATGATATTAAAAAAGTGAATTCTAAGTAATTTGGATAACAGGTAATATATTGTAGAAATGTAATCTTCTATATTCATTTAAATGTGGGAAGCAAAGCTGCTTTATGGACTGGGGAAACCTAACTCCACACCTAGCACTCCCACTCGCAGCAGTCAGGGGTGTGACTTGTGTGTGTCTTGTGTGAATTGATATTATGAAAATAAAACTATTATATAACATCACAGCAAGGTTGCTTGTGCTGAACAAGTCCAGACAGCACTGTTTAAGAGGCCGCCAGTCAGCCAGACAACCATGATTCTGTAGTTGACACTGAACTCTGATGAGTTGGCAACTCCGAGGTCTGTAAAGTGAAGCCTATGCTGAAGTGCCTTAAACTTGCATTCTTTCTAACAGCCAGCAGGGGGCGACTCCTCTGGTTGCAAAAAGAAGTGATTGTATAGAAGTCTATGAGAAAATGAGCCTCCTTCTCACTTGATGTATTACCTCAGTAAACATTGTAAACATGAGTTTATGGTCTCAATCGCTAGTTTCAAGTCTTCTTCAATACAGCATGATGTTCATTTAGTAAATTATGGTCCCATTTAGAGTCAAATAGACCATAAAGCAGGGGATGCTTTAGGGTGTGGCTACCTTGTGATTGACAGGTCGCTACCACGACGTTGTCCGGTCTGGTAGTTGTCCGTGTTTTAGAACTTTAACCCTTTCACAGTGTGTTTTCAGTTCATGAAAGTTAATTATAACATTTTTGGGCACCTGAAAATGTCTTATTCAGTGTTTGGGTGTACTTAGCTCCACCCTCTCGTGTCACTTCTGGTTGCAAATAACCAATATGGTGACGGCCAAAATACCAAACTCAAGGCTTCAAAACGGCAGTCCACAAACCAGTGGGTGACGTCACGATGACTATGTCCACTCCTCAGATACAGTCTATGCCTCTGACCATGGATGGATTACTGAATGGGCACAGGCCCAGGAGACCAAGGGGGGGGTCAGGGGTCACAAAATGTCGCTGGAAAAACAAAACACAAAATGACCAAAGGAGATGAAAAACAACTCAAAATAGATGCAAAACAATCACAAAGAGACACAAAATGACTACAAATGACCCAAAATGACCACCTAGAAATGTAAAATGACTAAAAGGAGACATAAAATGACCATATAGAGACCCAAAATGACTACAAAGAGATATAAAACAACTACAAATTGATGCAAAATGAATACAAAGAGATACAAAACAACTAAAAATGTATGCAAAATGACTACAAAGAGATACAAAACAACTAAAAATGTATGCAAAATGACTACAAGGAAATATAAAATTACTAAAAATAGATGCAAAACCACTACAAGGAAATATAAAATTACTAAAAATGGATGCAAAATGACTAAAAGGGACCCCAAATGACTAAAAGAGTTTCTGTTTGAGTTCCTTGACAGGGTGGGGGGCCTCCTACATGTCTGTGCCCAGCTAGGGGCCCATTGTCTCATAATCCCTCCATGCCTCTGACCTCCCTGTGGAGAGGGCCAGCCAGATCTTTTACACACAATTGTGATCTGAAGTGTTTCTTTGCAGATACATTTTATTTTCCATCTGTTCCAATTTATTTTCCAATAAAACAGTCCTGGTTTTGGCTCACTAGCATTATAAATGTCACGTCCCGCTCTTCTCTAATGTTGTAATGTTTTCCTTGTTTCCAGTTTTCAGTTATTATTTCCTGTTTTGTTTTGGAACCTACTCACCTTTGTCTCTTCCTGCCCCTGGCTATTTCCCTCGTGTGTGATTATCTGCCCCGCCCTGATTGTCTCCACCTGTCCCTCATCAGCCCTGCTGTCACCTGTCCCTCGTTATCTCCCTCCTCTCATTGTCTAATAAAGAAGCTGTTTGTTAAGGGAACAGTACTTTAATATTTGCATTTGTTTTGTAATTCATCAGCCAACAAACCAAACTGTCCAAAAAAATCATATCTTGCCAGAGTGCCAGGTGTGTTTGTTAATAAGCCGTGAATCATTGTGGGATACAAATGTTTTGTTACCAGGGCGGAGGGGGGACGTCCTCCTGGACTGACTGCTGGAGCTGAGCTCAATTATCTCCAGTTCATCAAACACCTAACTGACCTCAGCCATGAACTGAGCAGCCTGACCTCACTGAGGCAGGACGTGTGCTGGGTGCACTTTAGGACCAAAGGGAATCATCACAAGTATCAGTCTAAGAAATACTTAATTTACAGCTTTTCATGAAACAATAATCCAATATGAAACAAATAAAGAACTAGAAAGGTGCACTGAGTATAGTGCAGATCTCCACTAGGCGTGTCTGCAACGACCACTGCTGTAATGTTTGATTGAATGAACACAAACCCACAGTTTAGACCACAAGCGTATCAGGAATGTTTTTCACTCGCACGTCTCATGCAACAGATAAGCTCTCATTCTATGCAGCTGTGTGCACCGGCTCCGTGCAGCTAAACTGCAGTTCACTGAGTAACACTTCGTGTTGACTGCTTAACACTTCCAGAAACTGTCAGTCCTCCTGTGTGTTTAGTTCCGTCAGCTGTTAGCTCTGTTAGCCAAACACAGGCAGGACTCATGCTGCCAAAGATACTCTATAACAAATATGGCACATTGCAAACTCCGCCAATGTTTTTGAAATGGTATGGAGAAGCGAAGTCCCGCCCCTTCCGGTTTATTATTATTTATTATTATATATGGTGGTCAACGGCGAGAGACATTTTTTTTTTTGATCCAGTTTGAATTGCGCCATGAATCACACATAAGATGTTTGTCAATTTAAAAAAAAAAAATTCAAGTCAAGAAAGTCGCAGTTTGTTGTAAAACTGTTAAATATGTAATTAGAAAGACTACACACCAAACAGTAACGTAAGTGACGTCTCTCTTGCTGAAGCTACGATGCCTGCGTGTTTCGTGCTGGGATGTTCTCACACCAGCAACGGGTCTCGCTCGCTCTTTTGCCTCCCAGCTGATAAAAAAGTTTTTTTTCCGAAATAAGGTCCCATGGTGGTCCACCAGAAGGGGAGGGACTTCGACTCTCTATACACTTCCTGTCTCCTAAATAGGTGTGGCCCTCCACCCACCTGTAGTGGACATTCTCGCTTTTTATACTTGTCATTATATACCTAAGCCCTCAGGAAGAGCGCCGGGCTTTGAAGCTAATTTTACAGAGTGGCCAATTGGCGGTACTACAACTTATGTGTTCGTCACGTGATGCCATTGGGCGCAAAAAGACTTTTCCCCATAGACTTACATTGGGAAAGTACGACGGAGTATTAGGGCCACATTGAGAAAAAAATTTCTGAGATTTTGAGAATAAAGTCATAAAATTACGAGAATAAAGTCGTAATGTAACGAGAATAAAGTCATAACTTTACGAGAAAAAAAGTCGAAAAATTATGAGAAAAAAGTCATAAATTTACAAGAATTTTTTTAAAAAAATTATTTAATTTATGACTTTATTCTCGAAATATTACAACTTTTTTCTCGTAAAATTATTACTTTATTCTCGTAATATTATGACTTTATTATTGAAATCTCAGATTATTTTTTTCCTCAATGTGGCCCTAATACTCCATCGTAGGAAAGAGACTGTAACTGTAACTCACTGAATAATTTTTTTCGAGGTGAATCAACTCCCCAGTACGAACACTCTAATAGCCATTATTTAAATCATTAAGTCCTAAAAGTTGTAAAATGCACTAATAGCTGAATCCACAGTTATTTTCCTTCCTCCGTTCATGTGAATGAGACCCAGACCGAGGCTGGACCGCGGGCTTGGGGAGACTGAGTTAAAGGAAACGCTACTGCGCCTGCTCTATGGACCCAATGGATGTATAAGATTGCCGAAAGATCCGGGTACCTTATCACTCGGCAGTCGAGCCATTTTGGCTTCATGCGCCACTAAGCAACTCTCATAGGAATGAATGACTGCTCCATATATTACGTCACTTGCTCCGCCTGAAAAAGGTCCACATTCTACGTATCCATGGAGAAAAGCACAATGCCAACATGTTTTCCTGGGCTGTTTTATTCTGGTATACTCACCTTTCCCTCCTGTGTGATTATCTGCATCACCCTGATTGTCTTCACCTGTCCCTCGTTATCTCCCTCCTCTCATTGGGGAATTAGTCTGTGTGCTCCCCTTTGTCTTCTCTGTTTCAGTGAGCATTACGCCATAAGGTCCTTGTGTTCTTCCCAGTGTTATTTAGATCATTCTTCAGTTTCTTGGACTCTTACCTTTCCTACATTTTTGGAAACCCTTGCCATTTTCTTGGACTGTTTACATGTGTTCCAATCCTTGTTTTCTAATTAAGACTTTTACTTTAAACTGTCTGTCGTGCCTCTTTCTGCTGGTACCATTGTCACTGATATTATCGTATTGGCAATAACTTTAAAGTTGTCTTTGCTAGTTGTCTCTTCTCAATGTCTCTCTGTTGTCCAGTCACAATGCAGAAATGAATGAAAATCTTTGGCCCATGGGACTTTCCTGGGCCGAATACGCCTGGAACCACACAAGCCCCAGCAGGTTAGACTCCACCATGTTGTTCAGGGGCGTCCACGCGGGTCTACATTCATAGTAGGGAAAAAAAAACCAGTCCCAAAGCAGCAGCACACCAGGGGAGCTGAAGGCAGAAGAGGATGAAGAGCTGAAAGGCCTGCTGGGATTGCCTGAAGAGCCAGATGCACGTCTTTGTTTGCTGCTGTTGGTTCTCAGCAGGGCGTTAAAAAAAGAAGTCTGGATTGAAAGAAAGCCAACACTCCTGAATGTGAGTGGCTTCAAACTCCTGACGCATTTGCAAAAGAAAAAACTGCATTTCTGGGGATCTGACGAAGCTGAAGATTGACAGCTGTAGAGGCATTAATAATTTATAGCTTGTGCTGGTTTTTCATTTTAGACAAAAGGAGGGTAGCCGCGGAAAGCAAAAATCCAAAGTCCAACAAATAAGAATAAACAGTTTGGTTTTACGAATCCAAATGTGAATCCAGGCTTGTAGGACAACCTGAATATTATTTTATGCCTCCCTGGCTCATATATTTCTCCAAAACATGTGGAATAAGATTGCTTGACTGTTCTGTTCTGAAGTGGGTAGAGAACCTGATTCTGGACATACAGACGCCCAAGAGAAGGAGTCAATCAATCCAGTTGCTTATTTTCATTTGGTGTGGTGTTTCTGGCCACCTGACACATTTATGTCCAATGTTCACTTTTAGCTCTGTTTTGGTTACCACTAACTCATACTGTAGACAATGAATGCTGGTGAGAGCAGAGTTTGTGGGCTAAAAAAGTTAAAAGAGCCTAAAAAGCTTTGTACAGCTGAGGCAAACCTGTCTTGGGTCCAACAAGCACCCAACTTTTAACCAGGAGAGTGGTGTTCGAGACAGGTATTTTGTTTTTTCAAAGTTATGTTCATTATGGTTGTCTCTTGTTTTCTGTATTGTGTACGTATTTTACTTCTTCATTCTTATTTTAAGCCCAATCATGGCGTTTTTTCCTAAACCTAACTAAGTGGTTTTGTTGCCTAAACTGTGGTAACTTTAGACATTACCGTAGTTTTGTTGCATGGCGTACAAATGACAACGCGCTAAGACTAAAATGCGTACTCATTACATGAATTTCCGTGTAATGTCGTGCTATTTATACGCCTTCCTGAGAGACCGAGTCGTAAAATAAGTCATCGTTGACTTTTGGTTTCACATGGGACACAAGCAATGGTCTCCTGGATGAAAGTGTGTTGACACACCCACCCACCCAAAGTCCTCCCTGCACAGGCATCCGCAGACTGTTACAAAAATATTTCTGATATGTCCAAAAACAAACGTAATCCGGATGAAAATATCTTTAATGTAACGTAACGTAACATAACCTAACGTAACGTAACATAATTGACAATGAAATTTCATCGTATGGGAACGTCATAGGACACCAGGCTGGCTGAAGGGAACTGCAAAGTTTGCCACTATGGGCAACCCCTTTTATATTACATATTCATTTATGTCAGCGTTTGAATAAAAAAATATTAGTTATTGCAGCTTTAATATTCATGTTGTGGTAAAGGAGGTTGCGCTTCAACAGTGGGATTTACGGTGGAGTGCTAGACCCAAAATCCAATAAGCATAAAAAATTTGATAAATAAAGAAAATAAAGGGGGACAAAATACTGGCATAAATTGTCTCACATAAAGAATTGAATTGGACTTACATTTGCACTAGAGGCTCTCTGTGTCTTTCCTCACATGGCTGGTTACACATTTTAGAGATTATGATGACTCGAATCATGGATGCATGCAGATTTAGTCCTCTCTCTCCCGGACAATGCAAACAAGTACTGTGACTGTAAGCTGTGACCTTGATAGTTTTATGATTGAGCAAAAGGAGAAAAATAAATAGCAACATAATAATTTAACCTGGGCTGCACGGTGGTGCAGTGGTTAGCACTAGCGCCTCACAGCTAGAGGGTTGCAGGTTCAAATCTGGCTTGCGGCCCTTCTGTGTGGAGTTTGCATGTTCTCCCCGTGTTAGTGTGGGTTTTCTCCGGGTACTCCGGTTTCCTCCCACAGTCCAAAGACATGCAGGTTAGGTTAATTGTTGACTCTAAATTGCCCGTAGGTGTGAATGTGAGTGTTGAATGGTTGTCTGTCTCTATGTGTCTGTGATGGACTGGCGACCTGTCCAGGGTGTACCCCGCCTTCGCCCAATGTCGGCTGGGATCGGCTCCAGCCCCCCCGCGACCCCTAACGGGATAAGCGGTTGCAGATGGATGGATGGATGGATAATTTAACCTGACATTTGAGGCTTTAATATATCTGATATCTTACTGGAGTTTGGTTCATGGATTTACAGGAGTATATTACTATCTATTGATCAGCTTTTGCAGCTTTTTGCAGAAGTTCAGTCTTAAAAGTTCTCATGTTTCTGTCTCGTATATATATTTCCTGACCACCTTCCGTAAAAAATTCTTCTTTGTGTGAATAATATTTGGTCAGCAGCTGATTTACTCATAAAAATAGGAAGAAAAATGTCACAAGCCAGGATAGGAGTAGCAGACACACCTGTAATAGACTGTGACAAGGCTACGAACTGTGGGGTGAGGATTGACTTCAAAGGAACTCAATAAAGAAACCCGTATTTGTGACAGTAAAATCAATGTCTCTCTTTTTCTATTTTTACTCCAGGAATGTGGCTTTCTAAGCAAAGAGCCATTGTCAAGATATTTATGAAACACGTGAGAGTGAGAGGGCTGTAATTGATATGACTGTTATTAGAATTCATCTTGTGCTTGATATTTGTATAATAAACTATAATCCATACCTCTCACTTGGCTGTGTGTGAAATGATGTGGAGGAGGATTAGCGGGTCCCTGGAGAAATCTCCCACTGAGCTTACTTTACTTTCATGTATTCACTTTTGTCTGCATGCTGCTAACGGGTCCTATCTATGGCACGAGAGAAAAAAAAAACAAAAAAAAAAAACAACCCTTGAGAGTGCTAATTAAGTGATTTTTTTTTTTTTTCTCCAGCAAACTGATTTTGATAGCATGTCTCTAGCACATGGTAAATGTGTCATTTTCTCCCCATAGTTGATGAAAATATTCTCTGAAGATTTTGAGCACCTATCTGTTCCTTCTTTTTGAATCGCGTCCTGATTGGTGACAGGTATAGCGTTTGAAATGGCTCGGCCTGTCTTTTTGAATGCATTTTTTTTTTATCGCTTTATTTTTTCACATTACTGCTGTGCCGTGCTCTCTTAACAGCCATTAATAATTGTCCCCACCAACATAATGAAGAGTCTCTACGCCTGACAATGTGCTGCCTGCTGCTAAACAAGACTCCAGACACCCTTCAGCAGCAAGGCATGCACGCTTAAAATGAAGTTGTTTTTCCACCAGAGGGCAACATGTGTACTGTAATCCACAAACAGCCCTTATGTCTTCTTCACTCCTCTACATGTAAATCACATTACCATTACTAGTATGCCATTGACAGTCTCTTATGGGTATAGAAATGGCATTTATTTTAATGGGAAACCCTCTCGACACTCTCACTTTTCAGAGACAATGAGGGGAAATAGAAAGCTTTGTTTCACTGCAGATATCCCCGTAATATGAGTGATGCAACATTATCTGCGTTTTTTCCTCCAGAAGAAGCTGTAATCTGTATTTTTACATGCATTAAATTAAACATAAGAGCAACACTGTGGTTGTGAATAAAGCATACATTACATAGCTTCCACCTTTAGGGGTCTCTCAAGCTCTGTGCAGGCCGTGCCGTCTAGCCGGCACAGATAAATGGCACCTCGTTAATCAAATCTGCATGAGTGCGCTCAGGTTGCCATGGCAATAATTATCAGAGCTGCCTAATTAACTTTCTCAATTGCTTAATGATATACGACCCTCTGAACTCCCTCATTTTTTTTTCTCTCTCTAATCCAAGTTGTTGTGTTTTTTATTCCTCCATTTTCACTCCCCAGTGTTAGCCCGTGACCGCCAAGATAATAGAAATTATAGAGAAATTAAATTCAGCACCACATCATTTCCTGTTCACGAACAGGGGGAGGTGGGGGAGGAGGGGGTGTCACAAACTTCACATGCAGCACAAGCACACGCTACTGAATGCCGACGCATGTAGCCGACGTGTGTCTGGCCTGTACAGTGTGTGACTCGCATACTTTGTCTTCAGCGGTGACCTCGTGTGACAGCTGACTGAAGGTTGGGAGCAGCGGCCCTGTCGTCCCTGATCAGCCAGGCGAAACTCTTGAGATACAGCGAGACAGGGTTGAATCGTACCTGGTGACACCCACCCTGCCATCCTCTGTCACAGCCGGCCTCCCGTACCGTCTACTGCCTCTCTTTACAGCCTCCTGTCAACCTGCGGCCCCCACCTCACTGGCTGCCGTCCACACCAATCCCAAGTTGTTCTCACTTAGAAGTTTAGAAGTTGTGCGTGAAAAGCAGT